>CM065459.1:49358520-49389593 GCA_032872475.1 Leptopilina myrica (nomen nudum)
AATTTGTTTGAAGAATAATTTTTTAATGTTACTTTTTTTATGAAGATGGTGATGGATTTTTTTAAAATAAACTTTATTATGTTTTTATTAAAGTTTAATGTTTTCTGTATAATTTTGAATAACGAAATTATTCAATTCAATTATTTTAATTTAAATAGTTGAATTCCTGAAATGCTTTTATTATTCATTAAAAGAATTGAATTCTTACGAAGATTTTTACAAAAAAATTTTTTTAATAATATAATTGAATTCAAGTGTGGAAATTTAATAAAAATAGTTAATATTGAAAAAATTAAATTAAAGAAAAATTAAATGAAACATTAAATTAAAAATTAAATTGCGAAAAGTTGTTAAAAATAATTTTTAAACAGCGTTTTAGTATTTGTGAAAATAATTTATTTCTTGCGAAAGATTTTGATAGAATTTTTTCAAATAATTGAATGTCCAAGAAAAAATTATATATTTATATCTAAATTTCTAAAGTAAATAATTTTTTTTCTCCTTCTGTGACAATGGTAATTAGTGTGAAAATTTTTTTTCTTCCGACAAGTTTGATCGGAGTTTGTCTTTTCAATTTTGCTTTATTTTTAACTATATTTCAGAAATATTTTATTTTGTCCCCTTTTTTTATTTATTTGAATTATTTTTTGTCCTTGATATTTATTTTTCTAATTTTTTTTTACTAATACTGTTCTTAAAATTAGTTTTGTTGTTATTTGGATCAAAAAATTTTTTTGAATATTCTATTTTCTTTTTATTAATTGATTTATTCTTTTAGCCTTTTATTTATTTTGTTTTGTAATTTGTTCATTTTTTTATCATTTTCTTATTGATCATTTTGTTATTTTTTTTAAATTATTTCATTTATATATTTTTATTATTTTATTTTTTATTTCTTCATTATTTTGTTTATTTTATTTTTCCTTTTTTTCTAATTACAAGTTGTAATTTTTTTTTAAGTATTCAATATTAAAGAAATTAATATAAGTAAAGAAATTTACTAATTTGAAATTACTGATTACTTTAATTTTGCTTGTACTTTGTAATTTGATAGTGTTTAGGGTTCTAAATAAGCTTGCCAAAATTTATTGTAAAATTTATAATATTTTGCCAGATAATTGAAATCATATAATTTCGACACTTTTTTTCAACTTAATTTTTTAACAATTTGTTTAAACACTTATTTTTTTAATGTTAATTTTTTTTATGAAGATGGCGATGGTTTTTTTTTATTTTTTTAAAAATAAACTTTGTTATGTACTTAACCAACTGTGTATATATAAAAATGGTGTTTTTTTTAGAGATTTTTTTTAAATTTTTACTTAATAATAATTATTATCTTTACTTGAAACGACTTTATGTCTGTCTAAAAATAGTTTTACTACTGAAAATTGTCGTCGAACATTTCTGTTTTCTTTCGTCTGACTCATCGGTTTTTCCACTCAATACCTATGAATATATATAAATCACCTAACGTTTTTTAAAATTAAAACACATTTTTTCTGCGGAATAATAAGATCTCTTTTGAAGAAAAAAAAATTTTCTTTTTACTAATTTTAAGGAAAAACAAGATTTTAAGCTGTTTTGCATCATAAAATGAAAATAATTAAAAAAGCAAACTATTTTTGAGATTGAAACGCTAATAAATTTTTATTTTTACTATTATTATTATTTTATTATTAAAAATTAAGTCAATTTTGTTAGGATTTAAATTCTATTCTAGCCAAAAATTAAAATTTTTTTAATTAATTAAATTACTTCGAAGAAACTTAAAATTTACTTGAAAATATTGAATTCCCGCGAAGAATTTGATTATTTATAAAATTAAATAATTCAAAAATTTTATTTAACTTTTTGAATATAATTGAATTTTTTTAGAAAATTTTATACAAATTGAATTAAAAATAATTGAATTCTAGATGCGAATTTTATCGAAATAGTCAAATTAATGGAAAATTTTGTTTTTCTAGTTTTATCAAAAAGTAATTGAACAATTGCAAAAATTTTCATATTAATGGAAATAATTTAATTGTTGCAAATAATTATTCAAATTTATTTGAATATTTTTGAATATTATTAAAATATTTGTAAATAATTAAATATTAAAAAATAATTAATTCTTTATTCACTTAAGAAATGAATTTTTCTTAGATTTGAATTTGGAAAGATTTAAAAATTGAAATCGATATTTGGAAGTAAAAAAATTTTGTAATTTGCATTATAATATAATAACTAATAATAATAAAAAATTGAATCGCGTCGTGTAATATTTTTTGTATAAATATAAAAGGGAAAAATGAACATAATAGTTAATCCAGCTTGAAAATAAAAAATGCTTCGAATAAGCTCAAAATTGTATTTTTTCTGCATTTGAAATTTATTTTTTTTGTTTTACAAACTTAAAATTATTAAATTTTTTCTTAATAAATTAAATTAAAAAAAAATTTAATTTAAAAAATTATTTTTCGATATTATATATATGTGTGTACCTAACGACTTCCAGAAACAATTGTTTAAATTCCTTAATTAGAAATAAATGCATGCAACTCGCTGATAAATATCAAATTTTTTTTAATTAAATTAAAGATTTCTAATTCCTCAATGGGTAGTTTCGCAGTTTATAGAAAATAGAAGTTTTACGATTATATTTTTATATTATGAAATATAAATGTCATTATGTGCGTCTAATTCAATATATAATACCTATAGAGGAATAGAAATTCGCTTCCACAGGTATTACATTCTTAGATATGGACTTTAATATTTCCTGTTGAATTTTACACACAGGATATGAAGAGTAGACAAATAATTGTTTTCCATGCCTGTCTCTTCATTTAGCTATATATAAACTAATAAAGAAATGCGACGTTTTTCCTTTACATTTTCATTATACATATATTGCATGCTATCACGTTTCTCCTGACAAAGTTGTTAATTAAAATTTCTGATGCGGACAATTTTTTTTTCACCTCTCACTTCAAATTAAAAAGTGACATCAACGCAATGGCAATAATAGTAAAAAAAATTAAAACAAAATTATTATCTAAACCTTTTGATGATAAAATAAAAATATAAACATATAAAAAAAGGTGACTTAAGTTTTAATTGACTTTAATTCAGAAAAAAAAAATTTTTTTATGTTATTGCTTTAGTTTATGAAATTTTTCTTTATGCCATTACTTAAAAGTGGAGAAATTAGTATATAAAAATTAGTGGGAAATAAATCGAGAGAGAAAAAATATTGAATAAAATAAAGTGAAATTGCGGAGAATATTCCGAAATGATCTAGAAAGCTATGGAAATAAAATTTATGATCTGTATTTTATTTAATCAGTGACTAAATCAAAATGTATATTTGAATTGATATAAAAACAAGATATGCCTTAATCGTCTCATTAACTGTATACTGGTTAAAATGATAAATTTTCAAATTATTGAAATACCTATAATAAATTTTAAAATCAATGAAATACAGAAGAAAACTAATAACAAAGGACTAAAAGTTATTTATTATTATATACTTAAAATTTATTGAAAAAACTAAATTTAAAATCAATAAAATAAGTATTGAAAAAAATCATAATGAAACAAAATTTATTCATTGTTTAAAAGATTTTTAAATAATAAAAAACTTAAAATATTAACAAACAAAAAAAAGACTAAAATATATTTAACCTGTGCCCTGAAAAAAAATTACTTGGATGAAATAAAAATTATTTGAATCAAATAAATCATGAATTTGGTTATTATCCAAAAATTTTTTTTATTTTAACCAAGTAAATATCAAATAAATAGTTATTTGTACCAAATACGAATTACTTAAGTCAAATAAACGGAATAACTTAATATATTAAATTGATTTATTTATTTGAATTAAATAAATTAATTAATAATTTCAAATAACTCATTTGTTATCGTTTCAATATATGATTTATTTAATCCAAATAATTTTTCTATTTGTTTTTATTAAATACTTTAATAGCATTCAATAATGCATTATTTGCATTAAATAATTCAGTTTACTTGAAGCTATAAAATGAATTAATTGTGCCAAATAATTTTTATTGAAATCAAATATTTAATTAATCCAGAGAAATAAATAAATCAATAAAATAATTATTTGATCCAAATATTATTTATTTACTTCTACTAAATAATATATTTTGTATTATTTGAAGTAAATAATTTACTTTACTTGAAACGACGAAATAAATTAATTGTGTCAAATATAGCTTATTTTTTTGAAATATCCAATTAGTTATTGAAATAAATATATTAATTATATTATAAATATCTCAATTGAGATTTATTTGATTCAAATATAAATGTTGTTCAAATAATTCGGGATTTCTGTTTATGGCGTCGGTTTAAATGTTCCATTTGTAACATTCTCTTTTGTGGCGATACGTACGTTTTCTCGTGTCACGTCATTTATTTTCAAATTTTATCTTTCCGGGGTCCCTGAGTACAAATTGTTTATGAAAATTTTAACATTTAGAATAACGGTGATTGGTGTCAAACACATAACTGCGCGATTGACAGCTGTTTTAATGAATTTTAAACCTGTTTAACAAAATGGTATTTGACATTATAGACGTCAAAACATTAAGGGCATTTAAACCATTATGACGTCACAATTGATGCAAAGCATATATTTTAATGCTGTGACGTCATAAAGGTTCAAATGCCCTTAAAAGGGATTAAAATTTTTCTTTACTTTTTATCGATAATTTTCATAAAATTTTACACAAAGTAGTAAAAAAATTAAATTTCCGAAAATGCTACAAACTTTATTTAACATTTAAGAAAATATCGAATTTTTTACTTTAAAATAATAATATAATAATAATTCAGTTTTTAAACAATTTTAATTGAAATATTTTTTGAAATTAGTTGAATAATATAAAATTAATTGAAACTATTTTTACTAATAAAAATTTCATAATATAGAATTGAAAACAATAAAATTTAAAATTGTATTTTAAGTGAAATTTTTACTTTCTTGAATAATTGAATTCTTAAAGATGAAAAAAATTAATTTTATCGGAAAAAAAATATTACAGAGGACTAATGGTTGTTTTTTGTTTAAAATTTATTAGAAAAAAAAGATCAACAAATTAGAGTAAAGTTTATTGATTGTTTAAAGAATATAATAGAACCATTATTAGTTATGTGACAAATAATTACAACTTGGTAAAAAGAGTTAATTGTTTAAAGATTATTATTATTATTATTGAGTTAAACTCTAATAATCGTTTGGGTGGTAGCGTGATATTTTACAATCCTGTTTCATTTAATGATCTACTTTATTTTACGACAGAATAAATTATAATTGATCATATATATATATAAACGCGTATTATTAATGGTAAATACATTTTATAATAAATTTACAAAATTAAAAAATTTAAACCCACACACCCAGGATGTGCTTAATTAAAATTGAGAAACATTTTTCGTAAAACATCCAACTTTTACTTGCTGGAGAAATTACAAAAAAGTATAAATTGAAAAAAAAACCCCGCAAGGAAAATTATTTCAATACTAATGAATATATTAAAATGAAATGATATAAAAAGTTTAATGAATGTAATCAAAATGTATACACAAAAAAAAACAAAAAGTATTTTCTCCTTAATTTAATTTGAGCGTGAATTAAAAACTTGTACTTTACGCTTTCTGTAAATACTTTCACGATTATTCTAACGTTCGTCGCCACGTAAGAACGAACTCATTTATTATAATTCAGAAAAAAAAACGATCTAAATTGAATTTGAATTGTGCATGCATAGCAAATTATCTTGTCAAAGAATTGCTTTTTATCGCATTGATACTAAACAATTATCGCGGATAAAATAAATTGTCAAAAAAAAATTACGAGCAATGTATAATAATCAAATTAGAAACTATAACAAAAAAAAATGTTCCATATAAATAAATAATCGTCTCAAGGACGTTAATAAAAGTATAATTTTTTCAAATGGAATGCAAGTTTCTTGCGTTGCCTTACGAATGTATCATTTTTCATACACTATATATGTATATACTTCCTCTATTAGGACATTTATTATTTTTTCATTATTATCGGATTAAACACCTCCGATGAATGGAATTTATCTATTCAATCCGTGTATTAAAATTAAATATCAAATTTCAAAAAAAAAAAAATTATTTACAAATTTAAAAATATAGTAAATTGACTTTAATTCATTAAAATTGTACTATAAAATAACGTAATATTTATAAAGAGACATTATATTTCCCATAAATAAATAAAGTAATTAAATTAACAAGATAATTAAAATCCTTAAGTAAATAAATTACTTGATTAATAATTTCATATTAGTAATTAAACAAATTTTATTAATTAAATGATTCAGTTCAATTTGTTAAGTAATTAAATTGATAAGGTAATTAAATTATCAAAGTTATTGAATGAATACGATAACTTTAAATCATCATTTGTGTAACTGGCATTTTATAATAAATTTACAAAATTTAAACACACACCCAGGTTGTGCTTAATTAAAATTGAGAAACATTTTTCGCAAAATTCAACTTTTCTACGCTGGAGAATTTTTTTGATTTAGAAAAAAACTTTTTTAAGTAAATAAAATTGTTTTACGAATAAATTTAACCAATTTTTAATTAATTCAGTCACTACTATCACTTTTTGCTTCCCTAGAGAGCATTTCATTTTTAATGTAAATTTTTTAATATACATTACTAAAACACGTCAAAAATATCATAAGTAAATTAAATTTATTAAAGAATATCTCATGTTTCTGCATGAAATGGTAATTTAATTATTTTTTTAAAGGGTTTAGAGTTTAGTAACTTATGTCATATTTTACCAGATTTGTAGAGCTTCATTTAAAGATAAATTTTTAATAAAAAATTGATTTTCGAAAAAATGGACTTATGAGGTTTCTGTAGAAAACGCTTCAATTAAATATTAGGTTTGAACATTTTTAAATTTTATGTATTTATTTATTTTATTAAAAAGGAACTAATATGATTGTTAACGGAATCTTCTTAAATGTATTAACTAAACGTTATTGAATATTAAGGAAATATTTTTGTCTATTAACTAAACATTATTAATAATTAATTTTATATTTTCTTTAATAATAATAATTTACAACATTAAAACTCCTACTACTTTTTAGTCATTTTTTACTAAAAATTTAGTAATCAAAAAACGCTTTTTTTCAACTAAATTTATTCTAGAAAAAAAAATTTGTTATTCAAAATTATAGAGAAAACAATATGAATTTTAAGAATATTATTTTGAAAAATGACAGAATTAATTTTTTAGCAATTAGTTTAAACAATAAGTTTTTAAGATTAATTTTTTTATGAAGATGGTGATGAATATTTTTATTTTTTCAAAAATATACTTCATTATGTTATTTTAAAAAATAATATTATTGTTTTCTCTATAATTTTGAGTGGAAAAATATTTTTTCTATAGGATCAATAGTTTACGAGATAAAAAAAAAGAGATGGTAAAAAAAATAGTATAATATCAGTAAAAAATTAATCAATATTCTTATTAACTTATTAATTATTTATGCTTAATTTCAAATAATTTAGATTTAGAAAACTATTAAATTTTCCCTCTTAAATTTGAATTAGTAAAAATATAAAAATTTTTTTTTTTCATATATTTTTTTTATGTAATTTGAAGGAATAAAAATTTTTTTTCTCAATATTGTGAAAAGAGATACCCGGGGGAAATTTATTTCATACAGAAATGGTAATTCGTATAAAGAACTAAAAGAGGTTTGAAATCTCACAAATCTTTTATGTTCGAGGTTAGATGTTTAATTCTTACGGCAAGGGAATCTCCTAGAAGTGCGTAATCGACGTAATTATCGCGATGTTTACTGCCTTCCGTGTAGCGTGCTCGTAATCTACCGCTGGGAAAAACTTTCTTCGCCTCGCGTTTCAAATAATGTATAGGTGCAGAAGGAATACAATATTTACTCAACGCGTATTCAATCACTTTGCCTCTAATTTAAATACCATTGAATTGTATATTTTATAACCTTTCTGAAATTAAAACTCTTTTTTTTCTTGTTCGCAAAAAAATCGCTTTTAATTTAATTTTTTTACGTGTGTAAAATAATAGGAGAATTTTTCTTCCCCTAATTACCCATTATTATTATTATTAATTAATTGGCACTTATTTTTATGAGGGAAGTGTATTATTATATTTTAAATACTTACATTAATATTATTTATATTAAATTAATTATATAATTTAATAAATGATTGAATTTAAAAAAATTATTTTTTTGATTTTATAATTTTATTATTTGTTAAGTATAAGTATTTATTAATAATGTAATATAATATAATTTATTTTCTCCATTTTATACTTATGTCTAATTATAGGGGAGTTTGTTGTGAGTTGAACACGGTTTTGGTTATTTCGAATATAATTTATAATTGTACTACTCATTTGAAAGCTAAAGAGCTTAAAACTTTTACAAAGGTAGTATTTTGAATTGCAATTCATCTTGAATCGAAAATTTGCTTTTTGTTTCTTAATTTAATGTCGAATGTTTGAAATTAATTTCAAAATAAATTATAATAATTTACCTTTAGTTTGCAATTTTATTCAGGATTTCAACTATACAATTTCTATAAAGCTTTATGGAAACAAAGAAATTAAGGGTATATATAATAAAAAAAGGGATATAAACCTTCTGCATCGATACAATATTTTATTTCCGCAATTGATTTATTCAACTTTAATTTTAGATTGGATGGGAACTAGAATTGAAAGTATGCACTTTCATTTTTGCTCTTGGGAAGTATCCGCGAGGACGTTATAAGAGTTACGATACAGTAACAATAAGTAGGTAACTATTCTATTAAGTTAGTTGGACAAAAGGAAAGTGTTACTCTAAAAAAATATTTTTTTTGCATAAAGTAAGTTAGAGGTAAAGAAAAACAAAAAAAAACGGGAGAAAAAAAATTTATTTAGTTCAAATAATCGATTACTTGACTATCACACACACACACACACAGGAAAAATAATTATTTGACTCAGAGACAACTAAAAATCTTTTATTTCCGTCAAATAAATTTTATTTTGTTCAAAATAATGTTTATGTTCTTGAAATAAATTTTTTGTTCAAAGAAAGTTTATATTCTTCAAATAATTCTTATCTTCATCAAATAAATTTTATGTTCCGTAAATAAATTTTATTTGGTTCGAAGAAAATTTTTATGTTCATCAAGTAAATTTTACTTGGTTCAAGAACAAATTTTGTTTTACTCAAATAAATTTTCTTTGCTTCAAGTAAATTTTATTTCTTTCAGACACATTTTAAATCAAAGAACCAAATTTCAAATAAAAATTATATTTGTGTCGCGATTAAAACTTGTAATTAAAACAAATAAATAATTTCGTAGGCTTTCAAAAAACCTAATTTTACTTAAGTCAAAGAAATTATTTTTTGTTTGAATAAAAAAATTTTTTTTGTGTATAAAAAATATTTACATGAATGAAATAAATATTTACTTCAATAAAGAAAAATTCACTTAAATCACATAAATATTTATTAAAATTACATAAATATTGACATGAATCAAATAAATATTCACTTGCATTAAATAAATGAAACAAATAAAAAAAAATTCACTTAAATCACATAAATATTTATTATAATTACATAAATATTGACATGAATCAAATTAATATTCACTTGTATTAAATAAATGTTTACTTAAATAAAACAAATATTTACCTGAAGCAAATAATTTTTATTGGAATCAAGAAAATTGCGATTGATGAAAAATACAATTACTTAATTGAATGAAACAAAAATTATTTGATATAGAAATAAATTTTTTTTTTATAATAGACAATTTATCCTTTATGTGAATCAAATAAAAATCTTTTTTCAATAAAACTGAATGTAAATGAAATGAAATAAAAATGAAAATGAAAAGCTAATTTATTATTTTTGTGTATTAATTTTTAAATATGGAGGATTATAAATAATTAATAACAAATAATTACGCGGATAGTAAATAATTAATAATAAACAATTTTTAGAATAATAAATAATTAATAATATAACAATTTCGAGAATATTGAATAATTAATTATAAACAGTTTCGAGAATAATAAATAATTAATTATAAACAATTTAGAGAATATTAAATAATTAATAATAAACAATTTCGGGAATACTAAATAATTAATTATAAACAATTTCGAGAATAATAAATAATTAATAATAAACAATTAGGAGGACAATGAACATTTAATAATAAACAATTGGAAGAAGAGTAAATAATTTACAACAAATAATTGAGAGGATAATAAATAGTTGTTTTAAAATCATCTTGTTGATGTTATAGAAAAAAAAATACATAAAAGTTAAAGTGGAAGGAAATTTCTTTTCTTTTCTAATGGGCATAAATTGTAATATAACTTGTTACTAGCTGAGAGTTTGTGTACATATTATATTATTGCGTAAGATGTGCGCGATGTAAAAAGTAACCGATGTACACACGTAATATTATGTACAATGGTGTCGTGTACAATTTAGTTGTGCAGACTGGATGGTAACCTTTCGTGAGTCACGACCACATAGTATCTAGTTCGTCGCCAAAGAAAAATATTCTCATGCGTACCTAAAGCTCATTCAAAGCCTATAGCCAGGGTGAGAGAAAATCTAAACCACGATCTCACAATCGGTATTACGCGACATAGTGCTATATGAGACCACAAAAATATAGGCAAACTCTCTCTCTCTCTCTCTTTTACTATTTTTTTTTTCATTTTTTTAGAGTCAAAGAGAGAGTCACAACATTTTATTATTGCGGAAGAGTGAAAAAAATATTTTTTAAAAATAAAAGAGACCTCTTCCTGTCTTTTTTTTTTAGAGAGAGAGATAAAGAAAGAGTTTTACTATTTCAGAAAAGAAAAAAATTTCTTTTTTAACAACAAAAGAGGGAGAGAGTTTAAAAGTGAAAAGGTGAAGAAAATAGAAAGAGAGAGAGAAAAAAGAAAAGAGAAAAGAGAAAAAGAGGGAAAGGAAAGAAAGTGAAAGAGACAGAGAAAAAGAGAGAAAGCTCAGTAAAGGGGAAAAGAGAAAAATAGAAAAAGAAACAGAGCAAGAAAAGATAGAAAATATAGAGGAGCGGGAAAGGAAATACAGAAAAAAGAAAAGGGAAAGAGGAAAAAATAGAAAAAGAACGAGTAAATAAAAAAGAAAAAAAAGAGAGAAACAGACGAAAAGGAAAAACAAAAAAAAGATTAAAAATTGAAAAAAACCTAGAAAAGTCAGGGAATTTTGATCGAAATCCTGGAAAATTGTTGTTTTCTTAATTTCATTTATTCTTGAAATCTAATTTTACTTAAATATTTCAAAATTAATTCAATTTTTAAAAGAGTTACGCTTACGCTTTTTATCATTAAATTAACTTGAAGAAATTTTCATTTGAAATTTTGTAAAATTTCAATTTTAAATGAATTTGATTAGAATTTTTAAAGAACCAAGATTTTTAAAAAAAGTTTTAATAACTAAAATTGTTTTAAAATTAGATAAAATTTGTTATCATGTATTTAATTATTTAATTTTGTGAAATAATTGATTTATATAGAAGAATTTTCGTTAAAAACATTAAAACAAATCGAATTTCTGAAGTAATTAAATATTACTGCAGATATCATTTTTAAAGGTAGTAAAATTCTTCTCAGAAATTCAATTAATTTATTTTTCTTCTTCATTCTTTAAATAATTTAATTATTTTCAACAATTTTAATGAAATTCATTTGTGAGAACTTAATTTTTTCAAAATAATTTTAATAAAATTCTTCGTTAAAATTTAATTAATTTCAAAAATTTGTCAAAATTCAATTCTTTTCAATGTTTACTGTTTTAATAAAATTTCATAAAAGAATCCAATTAATTAAAAACGAATTTTAATAAAATTTGTCTCTAGAATTCAATTATTTCCAAAAGTAATCAATTCTGCGCAAAAATCAAATTATGTATAAAAATTAACAAAAATTTAAATTCATTTGTTTACAATATTCAAATTTACGAAATTTTAATTATTCGTAAATTCTTCAATTAAATATATGTGAGGAAATAAAAACATAAAATTTTATTTAAAATTTTAATTAAAATTCATTTTCAAAATCAATTATTATCAGAAAGTTCTTGGAGAATTCAATTATTTAAATAAAAAGAAAGATAATTTTTTGAATAATTCAATTCTTCTTAAAATTCAATTCTGGTAAAGAATTTTATCGACAAATTTTTTAAATAATAGAATTCTTTCCACGAATTTGAATAAAATTCTAAAGAATAATTACTTTTTTTGAGAAATTCGATTAAAATTGTGTTTAAAAATAATTGAAATTCTGCAATGATTTTTTAAATTTTTATTTTTTGGAAAAATAATTGAATGTTTGTGTAGAATATTATAAAAAATTTTGTTTAATAATTAAATAAGAATTTTCTTAAATAATTGAATGTTTCTTAAAATTGAATTTTCCTAAAGAATTTTATAAAACAAATTTTTAAATAACTATATTCTCTCGACAAGTTTCAATAAAATTCTAATAAGAATTTTATTAAAATTTTTCAGAAATGTTTGAATGTCAGAGAACAATTTTATTATTTATAAAAATAATTTGAAAATTGACGAGAATTTTTGTAAGATTTTGAACATAATTGCATTTTTGCAAATAATTATATTACTTTTGAAAATAATTGGATTCTTGAGACGAATTTTATTAAAATTGCTTTTTAAATAATTGACTTCTTTTGTTAAATTTTTTTGAAAGAGCAGACAATGAAAACAATTGAATTTTGACAAATTATTTTGTAAAAAAATTAAAATATTTGAAAATAATTTAATTCTTTGAAGAATAAATAAAAAAATAATAAAATGTTTGAAAATCCTAATTACTATATGAAAAAATAATAATTATTAAATACTTATCTAAAAATGAAGTTATTGATGTTTTCGAATAAGTTTCTAATTAATAATAAATGTAGTTTTAAAAACCTGGAAAAATTCCATTTTCTAAACCTGGAAAAGTCAGGGAATTTGAAAAGAGCAAAAGCCTGGCAACCCTGAAGAAGAAAAAGAGAGAGTAAAAAAAAGAAAAATAGAGAGAGAGAGACATATAGACGCACACGCGGATCACGTTCATGAAAATTAATACATATGCACCATTTGTGTGAAAGTCTTCCGGTTCAATTGAAAGTGCATCGCTGTTTTGATGTAACCGAAGCCAATTACTTTAAACGCTCGCACACCGAGAACAATTTTTGTTTCATTCAATTATAAAATAAACGCTTTATTTGTACAACATTCCTTCGGGGCCACTCAATAGAAATGCTTGTTTCTTCAAGCTATGAACAAAAGTATGTATGTTTTTGTCTAGAAAAAAATCTTTTTTTCCCATATCAATAAACAAAAACAAAAAATACATACTGAAAATTATTTGCTTTTAAATGTATACAAAGAATTTGTAAATACTTGATTAAAAGAAAAAATCATTACACAAATTCTTCAAAAATTACATTCCAATTCTTCATTCTTTCTTCAAGTTTAAAAAAATTAATTTTCACAATTTATATGCAAAAAGAGAAATTAATAACCGAATATAAAATTTTTTTTTTTATAAAACTTAAATAATTTATTATTAAAAGAGAAAATTTTCATTCAAAAAAAATGTTATGATCCATATTGCAATTTTTTCCTTTTAAATGAGTAGAATCTAAAAAAATGATGAAGCTAAGAATATAGAAAAAGAAATAAATTCTATTTGTGATTTAAAAATTTAGTTGTTTAAATCTATAAAAAAATATATAAAGGAAAAAAAAGTGAATATAAGAAACAAAATACGTATTCGAAAAGAGAAAGAAAAATTATTGACCGCATATCGGAGACACAATCTATTTTACTCAATAGAACTTGATTTTATTTAAAAGGTATTCAATTTCATTGAAAGTGCATTTTTTATCCACTCTTTCACTTTCTTTTTTCGATTTTTTCATTACCTATATTGTTTTGAAAATTATTTATTTAAAGTTAATAATTTTTATTTATTTACATTCATTTCTCGCAGACCATTTTTTTCTCTTTTCTAGAACCTACAATAATTTTATTTTTTACATAATTTATTCGATTGAAATAAAAATTATTCAACTCAAGTATATTGTGATTTTACAATAGTCAAGTAATTAATTATTATTTGAATGAAATAAATTTTGTCTATCAGCCTAAATTTGTCAAAACTAAATTTCAAAAAATTTTAATCTGTCGAAAGTAATTTTGCTGATGGTAAATTTTTTTGAAAGTATTTTTGCTAAAGGTAAATTTATATTAAAAACAAAATTATTATCTGTGATGAAAAAGTAACTATTGTAATACCACTGACAAAATAAATGCATAATTTGAAAAATATTCAAACATATGTATTCAAAAGGAGACACTCTTGCAACATTCAAGAGTTCACAATATCTATATATGTTTTCAGGAAGTAGTAGATTAATTTTACAAAAAAAAAGAAAAGAAAACAGTAGATTATTTCATATAATGAAAGACGCGCAATCAGTTCAATGGAATCTTGAGAACATCAGAATATATTAAAGAATAAAGAGATTCATGAAATTTTTATATACGCTGAGAACAATTTCGGGAAATGATAGTTATGAATAAATCTATTCATTAAATAATTGACTTCTTACATAAGAACACAAAAACAATTTTTTTTTCTTTAAGACCTAAAAATTATCGCGCTTTTTAAATAATAAGAAATTTATTGTTGTTTAAAAAAACGAATAATATCTCTTTTCTGCCTTTCGGATTTAAACGTAAATTTAATTATTAAGCTATTATTATTCTTAATTCTTAATTGTTACATTATTTAATTCCTTTTAGTTTAAATACTTTTAATTTTTAATTTTCAATAAATTATTAATAAATAAATTAAATAAATTAAATAAATTAATTAAATAAATAATTAATAAATACCTATAAAAAAATAAAATACTGTATAATAATAAATAAATTAATACACCCAGAGAAAAATATTATTTTAACCAAAAATATTTTATTTGAGTTAAATAAACGTATATTTGTCTCAGAACCAACTAGACTTTTTATTTGTTTTAAATAAAAATTTTTTTCGGCATAAATAAAACATATATTTGAGCCAAATAAAATTTTATTTAGACCCAAAAAAAATTTATTTGAGACAAATAAAAAAAAGGAATATTTCTCTCATTTTTAAGTTTTTTCTCTCTGTATAATAGAACAAAGGAGAAAAGGTAAACAAAGAAAATAGTGATTAGAAAAAAAATTTTATATTGCAAGCGTTTTCTTGTTACTTATATTTGATTGGGTATATCGAGTTAGAGAACGCGAGCGTTCTGCAACCTTAGCAAGGTCGATAGCACAAACGCTTCGTATATATATATATATATATATATATAATTCCCAAGTGAATAGTCTGACTGGTATTACAGAGTACAGCACAAATAGAAATATTCTTCATATTTTTAAAGAAAAAATAAAAATTATTTTAATGGATAAAAATAAAATATTTTTTAAAGTAAAAAATTTTCAGCAAAATGAAATTTTTTTAAATAAAAAGTAAGAAAATGTTGGAACAAAAAATAAAAAGAATATTACAATTAAAAACAATAAATAATTACGTTAATATAATTAAAAAAGCCTCTATGAATTTTTTTTCAGAAATTCGAAACTTACTCGACACTAAATTATTATTTTGATCTTAAATAAAAATCTCACTCGACAGAAGCTTTTCTTTAAAATAAATAGAATTCATTTTAAATCAAATAAAATTTATTTCCACCATTCATAAATGTTATTTAAACAAAAAATAAATTATTTAAACCAAATAAAATTTATTTGAACTAATTAACTAAAGAATTTATTTAAATAAAATAAAATTTATTTCAGCGAAATAAATTTTATTCGACAAAAATAAAATTTTTCTCTGATCCAAATAAAATTTATTAAAACGAATTAAAATTTTCTAAGCAAATAAAAAGTTTATGTTAAAGAAATAAAATTTATTTGAACGAAATAAATTCGCTCAACAAAATAAAATTTATCTTTAAAGCAAATAAAGTTTATTAAAACTGAGTAAAATTTTTTTTTGAACAAAGAAAAAGTTGATGTAAAAAATTTATGTTTATTTGAACCAAATAAAATTTATTTAAAATTTCAAACAAATTAAAATTTTGAACAAAATATTGTTTATTAAAATTATTTATAAACCAAATAAAATATATTTAAACCAAATTAAATTTTATTGCACTAAACAAAAAAATAATTTAAATCAACTTAAATTTATTTGAACAAAAAAAATTGTACACGAAATAAAATTAATTTGAACGAAGGAAATAATTCACTAGTCATTGAAGTCAGGGAATTATTCATTTTCGAATCGATAAATTAATTAAGTATTAATACCCAATATTTAATTAAAAAATTTTAAAAAATGGAAAATCATCCATGGGATTTGTCCTCGCACAGGTTTTATCCACGTGATACTATCACACTGCTCGACAGTATTATCGTTTTGAATAATCGTATTCGCCGAGAGACTTATGCATATACACATACACACAGAGAGAGAAGATTGTCGAGTGCAAAACTCGTGGGAAAAATTTCTTAAGACGCACTACTTTCCCTACACACGTTTATTTTTTTTAAACTTTCCCAACTTTACCGCCCTCGTCGTCGCTCTATTTCTCATTCCATCAAAAGTCCTTCAAAACTCGCGCACTTTCAATCATTTTCAATTATAGTTTATTAAAATCTCAAGTACATACATATTACGTAGAAATTAACTCGCAGTTTTCTATTCATTTGCAGACTTTTAATTTTTTTTTCTTTTCTATAATCTAATTTATTTCTACATTTAATAATAATAACAGCAACAATAATAATATGGTGATAGAAATAAAAATATGTATAAGATTATTAACTATTAATATAAAAATTGGAAGTAATAATAACTGAATTGGCAATATTAATAATGTAATATTAATATTAATTATTTATTATTATATTTAAATTATTATTATTATTATTATTATTATTATATTTTCTAATTTTTTAAATTACGCTACTTTTTTTAGTATTTTTACTACTTTAAATTAACTAATACTAGAGAACAAAAAACTATTCGCAACAATTATAATCAAATTCCTTGAAAAGATTCAATTATTTTCAAAAAATATTGGAAATTCAATTATTTGCAAAAAATTTTCGAAATTCAATTACTTTCATCAAATTTCGCCTTCAAAAATCAATTACCTAACAAAAAATTGATAAAATTTATCCAAAATTCAATTATTTTTATAATTAACAAAAATAATTGATAAAATTCATCCAAAATTCAATTATTTTTATAATTAACAGAAATAATTGATAAAATTCATCAAAAATTAAATTATTTTTATAATTAACAGAAATGCCACAAGGATTTAATTAATTAAGAATATTATTTAAAAAAAATGTCAAATAATCAATTATTCGAAATAAAGTTTTCATAATATTTATCATATTTCGAAAAAATTAATTGTTTTAAACAATGTTTTCAAAATTCTTATGAAAAATTCAATTATTTTCAAAAATTAAACAAATTTTTCACAGAAATTCAATAAAATTCTCCTTAGGTGTGTTCAATTATTTAAAAAAAATATCAATAAAATTTCTGGTAAAATTTCAATTGTTTTACATTATTATTAATTCAATAATTTTCAATATTCTACTATTTTAATAAAACTTTCCAAAAGAATTCAATTATTAAAGAAAATTTTTGATAATATTCTACAGAAACATTCAATTATTATCCCGAAAAAAAAATAAAAATTCTACAGGAATTGAATTATTTAAAATAGAATTTGCATACATTTTTTTGAAAAAATAAAATGTTTTAAAATTTGTCACTAAATTGTTATCAGTAATTTTATTATTTTTATAAATTTTAAAATTCTTTTCAAGGATTTATTATAATTTTTGTAAATAAAATCATTAGCATAATTCTTCGTAGAAATTCAATTATTTTCAAAATATCTAAAAACAATTGTAAACATTTTAATTATCTTTATGAATGTAAAATTCTTCGACAAAATTTCATTATTTTCAGAAGTCCATTATTTTCAAATATTTTAATAAAATTGTTCGAAAGAAATCACTTATTCTAAACACATTTTCAATTAAATTTTTGTGAATTAATTCAAGTATACTTTTAAATTTTAATAAATTTCTTCTCAAGAATTCATTTGTTTGTGAATAAATAATTTTTCGACAAAATTCAATTATTAAACATAAATAACAGAATTATTTCCAAAAATTCAATTATTTTGAGTCATTTTAGTAAAATTTTTTTGCACAAATCAATTATTTTCATAAACAATATTCATTAAAAGAATTCAATTATTTTAAAAAGTATTAAATTTCGTCTTGTTCATTACACTATAATTTTGAAAAAATCCAATAAAATCTTTCGCAAGAATACAATTATTTTTTTAAAATAATAAAATTCTTTTTAGGAATTGATTTTTTTTTTTTTTACTAAATTTTAATGAAACACACAGATATTTAATTATTGTGAAATATTTTAATAGAATTCTTTGTAAATGTTAATTATTTTTAAAAACTTTTTGAAATTCAATGATTTTGAATATTTAAAAAAAAATTTGCAAACAGAATTCAATTATTTAAAATTTTTTTCATGAACAATAACAGTTTCTCAAGAATTAAATTATTTAAATACGAATTTGCATAAAATTAGTCGAAAGAAATGGGAATTATTTAATAATTTTTCACAAGAATTAATTGATTTTTATAATTATTTAAATTATTTCATATTAATAATATTTTTATTGGCAGGTCTCTTAGCGGTCTCTGTTGGTAAGGAGACCGCCACAAATGTAGCCGAAAAACCAGAAACAGCGAAAGCAGAGGAGCTCGTTCTTTTGGAAATAGATGTCAAAGAGCCTGCCAAAAGATCACCACTTTCGGCAAGTGGAGTTTATGGAGCATCACCAAATCAATATATTATTAGGCATGGTGACGACGCACAAGAGGTTTGTTCCATTTTCTTTTATTAATTTTTTCATCATTTTCATTTATTAATTAATTTATTTATTAATTCTTTTCAAATTAATTTTACAATTAGTAACTTTCTTAATTTTTTCTTCCTTTTGAATTTTGTCAGACGTTTTTTAAACATTTCTTTTCAAATTAATTTTACAATTAGTAACATTCTTAATTTTTTCTTCCTTTTTTTATTATATAAAAAATTATTTTCGTTCTAATAAAAATTTATTTTCTCTCTTTGGAAACAGAATTTTTTTTGACATATTATTTCAAAACTAGTAATCTTACAATTTTTTCTATTGTTCTTTTTTCATTATCAAAAATTATTTTCGTTCTATAGTAAAAGTTAATTTTCTCTTTTGGAGAATGATTTTTGTTCATTGTTACTTAAAAATTTAATGACTCTCTTTAACATTTTCCAATTGTTATCCTTCTTTTTATTACCAAAAATTATTTCCAGTATAAGTTTACTTTCTTTTTTTTCTCTTTTGAAACATTTTTTTCTATTCGGTGGAAAATTAATGACTACTTTTTTTAATCCTTTTTTGTTCTTAATAAAAGTGATTATGATTTTTCTATTCTTATCTTTTTTAACCAAAAAAAAATAATTATTCCTTTAATAAAAGTATAAACTTTCTCTTTATATCAAATGTTACTCTATTGTTACAATATTTACATGAATCAAACGTATAGAAAATTATAATTCATAATAATGTTTATATTCGTTTGCATAATCATTTCTCATAATTCCAAATATTGAACCAGTAGAAACTTCCCTGTTTGTCCGGACAACCATATACATAAAATTGTCATATTCTCCTGCGAATTTTCTTTATACTCGGGTAAAATTATTATTTGAAAAGCATTTCAATATATAAGTAAAGTAATGGTTCATGATTGTAGTGATTAAAATTTTGTTTCTTTATAGAAGAGTCGAGGAAATGCCGCATTGTGTAATCGAAAAAAAAAATAATCGTATTATTGTCGTATAATCTCTCATGTCAGTTACGTTTTAAAACCACTTTTTCCTCAAGTATATAGGAATTAATTTTTCTTTTCATATTCATTTAACTTGTTAAAACTATATATAGAAAGAGTTTACAAAACAAACTTAAAAACATAAAAGTAGGTTTAATAATAATTATTATTTATTATTTTATCAGGGTTGCCACAAATATTTAATTTCATTTTTCCCTGATTTCCAGTCAAAATTTTCACTTTTTCCCTGACCCTAAAGAATATTCTTTAAAAATTATTAGATAATCAAGAAAAAATATTCTATTACATTTATTTACAAATTTAATTCATTGTAAAACTATTCAAAAACATCAATAACTTCTTTTTTAAATAAATATTTAATCGTTATTATTTTTCATTAGGAATTAAAATTTTTCAAAACATTCAAATTCAAACCTTTTTAAATTGAACAACTTATAAGAATATTATTACAAAACATGAAGAAGGCTTCATGTCTTGTAATAATTTAAATTACCATAACATTTTTCAGAATAGGTTAATTATTTACAAAAATCCTAAAAAAATCCTTCGTAAGAATTCAATTATTTTTACAGGCAGTAAAATTTCTCTAAAAAATTAAATTATTTTTAAAAAATGTAATAGAATTCGTGGCAATAATTCAATTACTTTCATAAATAATAATAAATCGATTATCCGTTAATTCATTTTTAAATCAATTTTTAATAGAAAATTCTAGAAAAATTCAATTATTTAAATTAAAAAATAAATTATTTATTCAATAATAGAATGTTCTTTGTTAAAATTTAATTCTCATAAAGAATTTTGTCAATAAATTTTTAAATATATGAATTTAATTTGACAAATTTTAATAAAATTTTTAAGAATAATTACATTTTTCGATAAATTTGATTAAAATATATATTGTATAAAAAATCATTAAAATTCTACTATGAGTTTTATTACTTATGAAAATAATTTATATTTTCTTAAAATTTCCATATAATAATTGAATTTTGGAGAAGAATTTTATGATTTATAAAGTTACTTGGAATTTTAACAAGAATTTTTTTTTTATTTTCGAACACAATTGGATTTCTGCAAAGAATTTTATTACATTTTAAAAATAATTTAATTCTTCCAACGAATTTTATTCAAATTTATAGGTATAAATAACTGTATTTATGTGAAGAATTTGATTATTTATATAAATAATTGAATTTCGATGAAGAAGTTTTAAATAATTTATATTTTTCAAAAAATTTTATGAAATTTTGTATTTTAAATAATTGAATTTCTGTGAAAATTTTATTACTTATGAAAATAATGGAATTATTTTGAATTAATTCATTAAAATTGAATTCCTACAAAATTATGACAAGAATTTTATTTAAATTTTTAAATATAATTGAATTTAGATAAAGCATTTTTTTTATTTATAAATATAATTGAAATTTTGAAAATATTTCTTTTTTAATTTTTAAGAATAATTGAATTTTTGCGAAGAATTTCATTAATTTTGAAAATAATTTAATTCTTCCAATGAATTTTATTCAAGTTTATATAAATTTCGGTGAAGAATTTTATTATTTATAAAAATATTTTTGTATAATTGATATTTTTTGAAAAATTTTATTAAATTTTGTATTTTAAATAATTGAATTCCTGTGAAAAATTTGATTACTACTTATGAAAATAATAGTATTATTTTGAAGAAATTTATTAAAAATTGAGTAATTGAATTCTTGTGGAATTTTTTCAAGAATTTTTTTAAAACTTTTAAAAATAATTGAATTTTAATGAAGTATTTTATTATTTATAAAAATAATTGTAATTTTGACGAGAGTTGTTTTTAAAAATTTTTGAACATAATTGAAATTCTGCGAAGAATTTTTGTAACTTTTGAAAATAATTGAATTTCTGTAATCATTTGTAACTTTTCCAAAATCTAAGTTTTTTTTAGTATTTTTAACTAAAACTCTTTTATCAATCTAGTATTTATGAAAATTGTAAAAATTATTCATAAAATAATTTATAAGTCATAATTTATGATAGTTATTATTAATTTTATTTAATTATTATTTATTATTTATTATTAATTATTAATTTTATGATAGTTTTTGAAAATTTAAGTTATTTAAAATGAAATTATTGTCAGAAATTGAAAAAATTGAAGGTTTTGTATTCAAATTTGTGGTAATTGCATAGTTTACGAGGCAAAAAGAAAAAAAATTCAGTTTTCTCATGAATTTTTTAAAAATTCAATTTTTTCCAGTACTTTTAGTAAAAAATCTCTGACTTTTCCCTGACCAATTTTACTTTCCCTGCATTCCCTGACTTCCCTGACCTGTAGCAATCCTGTTTATCTTAATATTGAATGATTTTGATGTTTATTAATTTTTTATTAACTTTTTATTTACAGTTAAAGTCAAATTAAAAATTTTAAACATTTATTGCTGTTGTATTTTTTCAATGTTAGTTTTTAATTGTAATTTGTAACATATTTAAATTTTGCCTTTTTTAAATAATAATAATAATAATAATAATAATAATAATAATAATAATAATAATAATAATAATAATAATAATAATAATAATAATAATAATAATAATAAAAGAACAATTGGAGATCGTCACCTGTGCCTATGGGAAATCTCTACGTCTACGGACATATAATTTCATCCGCAGAGACGCGACGTTTGTATAGCAGTATAGCATCCTATTTGTGAGGAAATTAAGATTATGAAACAACTAGTGACGAGTGTATATAGTAGTCGTGGTAAAGTTAAAGAGAACGTTCCTTTCTTTCTCCAGTATTATTGCATTACTTTCTGCATATTTCAACGACTCCAGCAAGCATTCTAATATATAAACAGTTAAGAAAAAAAGAGATGAAACTTCTTTTCCGATATCGTAAAAGTCTACATAACTTACATACACAATATCTAAATCAGTCGAGACATTAATTATCCATAAACGTAAAGAAGAAAGTTCAATATTATCACCAAAAAAAAATTTCTATACCGTTTCTATTTTTTTCCTATTCTGTTAATTTTTTTCGTTAGAAAATGTTTCTTTCCTTTTCCTCTTTTCCTTTCTCAAATTTTATAGTATATTCTAATGTTCAGTATAATAATTCGAGATTTTATAAAGTTCTCGCGGCGTTTATAATCATAATCAGTAGGTATCAACGCACAGAATTCGATCATGTGAAACTTTCTGTTTCTACATTTTTTCCCAAGTAACTAAGCTAGTTCGTGATTTGATTTTAAAATCCGGTTCAATATTAAAAGTACCTCTCTGTTTATAGACAGAATTATGACCTCAGTTTCAGTAAGAAAGATTATTATGCTAGTCATTAATTTTCGATAATTTCCAATATATAATGTTCCCTCCATAAAATAATAGTATTTTTCGCGCTTTACACCAAAAAAAAGGCGAGATATTAAATTCATCATTTTATACCCCAATGATGTAAAATCTGTATTTATTCCCTCTTTTCTAAGTATAGGCAAAAAAAATCAATATTAGATTTTAAAAACAAACTTAGTGATGAAGGATGATTCTATTATTGATGTAACTGGGCAAGAAAAAAAAGAGAATCTCTTCCTGTATATAAAACAAGGTGGTCGGTGCAACAGTTTTAACCAGTAAACGTCTGTGTTGTTGGTCAACCGTGACCATTGGCCGCCTATCACCGGTGCACCACAACATGTACAAAGCAGTGGCGAATAACTAACCATGAACGCGATATTTTTTTGCACGCAATACGTAAAAGCATTTGCAAAAGGGGGAAGGTTGCTTGCTGAAAAATAAGTGGGGGAAGGGTTTGATCAGGATCTAACGCGATATCTGTCGCAATATTGAGGTGGTACCATTACTTTTGGCGCGCCTTCGGCATTTCCATGCTATTGGTTCAAATAGCAGCCCTCAAACTGTTCCAAGAGATTGTAAAATCTGTCTCTTTTTCCAATTTATAGTATATGGCTCTCTTTAAATTTACACTAGAACTTACAGAAGACCCTTTTCTTATAAGAATAATGCTCAAGAAATTTTCACACTATTTGTAAATTCTTTCTTCTTATAAGCGAAAAAAAAAGTATTTATCTAAATTGTTTATAAACCACAATTTTCTCACAATAAATTACCTTGGGTAAATATTATCAATTGGCATTCAAAGAATTTTACAGTGAATGAATAAATTGCGTAAAAAAGATCATAGTCTACATCAACTTGTTTGGTAACATTTCAGAAAAAAGTCTTTAAAAAAACTACTTTTTACTATAATGAATATTTTCCACAAGAGTGAGTTTTTTTTTTAAATCGAGGTTCATTGCCATGAAGATGAAAAAAGGAAGGAATAAAGGAACATTATATATAAAATTTGTTGAAGGAATTTCTTCCAAAAAAAATACTATCTATAGCGGATGTGAATAATAATCTTCCGGGTGTGATAAAGAATAAAAATTTTGGCGAAGGTGCCAAATTTATCAGCGCATGTGATCTTTGTTACGATTGTGATCAGTTGGAAACTGCATGCATATAATGTGGCAAACTTGCCGGTTGCATAATTCTCAACTTTACTCGCATTCTAATCGCTAATTCTCTGACTCGAGAACCGGTAAAACCACACCCAATACTAAACATAGATCCGCCCGCCCTTACGTCTTTGAAGCCATGGTTATTAACACAGATTCGATTCCGTCTTACTGACGGCCTTGCGTACCCACCGGTGGTGACTCATTAGAGCGAATCAGCCAACTCTCGATAATTTGCGACTCACTCTCGTTTTTAATACAACAATTCATTTCGACTTTCTTTCTTCTAGTGTTTGTAACGGTGTGTCTAGGACGACTCTACGTCGACTCACCCAACTATGACCAAAGATAATTTATCCCCAATAATAGACATGCTGAATTAACGATGATAATTACGTAAAGTCAAGTTCATCGAGGTAGAAAGTTTAAAGACGATACACGTATAAACCGACTTTTTCCTCCTATTACCGTAATCGCTTGCCTATTTTAAGGACGTGAAAATTTTCCTCTCTTTTTAAACATTCTTCATTTTCATTCGCTAATATATTAGCCTTTGGGGAAAGGAAATTTATGACAGTTTTGTAATAATAAAAAATGGTGAATTATGATGATAATTACCGAATGTGGTGCTCTTTACAAATAACTGAGAGTGCTGCCGATTCCTAATAAAACTTTCCTGTACAGTCTCTCGATAAACGTTATACTATTTGACGGGCATGATTTACTTTCAAGTTACACTCTCCAATGTAACGTAGAACTTGCTTTTTGCTTGAATTAGGATGATGTATCGAGAAGGTATGATATTTCTGAATTACGCAATGTAGAAAGTAAGTGTACCGCAGTTCCGACATTTATCAATAATTTATCAAGGAAAGATTACGGTCATTGACCGTACTTTACGTTCCACATTGGTCAGTTTAATGTGCTCAACCTGCACTTATAAATAAGCAGAAAATTCTTTAAATAATAATGGATCTAAATTGTTCACGTCATGACAATGCTGTACCTGATGATGTAACTAATGATAAACCTTATGATGAAACTAATGATGAACCTTATGATAAAACTAATGATGAACCTTATGATAAAACTAATGATGAACCTTATGATAAAACTAATGATAAACCTAATGAAATTAATGATGAACCTAAAGATGATACTAATGACAAACCTAAAGATGAAAGTAATGTTTACCCTAATGATGAACTAACTGAATATCGAGTTCTGTTAAATGTTCTTAATTGTTTGTTCCAGTTGGCACCTGAATATTTAGCTCTCCTGCAGCAAACGTACACTCAACAGCAACCTCAACAGTTTGCTCAGAACAATCCGCCACAACCCCGAAAGCCTCTGTCGGCATTTGCCAGACAACAGCAACAACTGCAGACCGCTTATCAAAATCGCCGAGTCCCTGCAATCGCACCACCAAGACCCCGAGTTCAACTCCATCCTCAAGCTTTGGCTCAAGCCGAATATGCCGCCGAACTCCAAGCTCAACAAGAAGCCCATGATCGGGACGAAGCTCGTGCTAGATTGAGGGCCAGTGCAACCGATTCCGCCTACCAAACTGCGGCATATCCAGAACAAAAATTGGGAACTTTCGAGCAGGAACTCCTTCAACTCGTTTCTGCGAATCAAGCGCAGGAATTCAAGTTGGCAGCCGCGCAGCCAAAGAGACCAGCTCCCCAAGCCTACCAACCCCAATACTCCCAACAACAGTTGGTCAACTACCAACAACCGCAATACGTGAAGCCAACCGTCGAACCCCAACTACCCGAGCAGTACCACATCGAAACCTCCGCACCCAGATACCAACAGCCGGAGCAATTGGCAGCCTATCAACCCCAACAGCAACAACTCGCCTACCACCGAACCGTTCCCGTCCAAACCGACTACGTGAAACCCACCAAGCAATACCGCCCCGCTCCCCAATACGAATACGCCGCTCAACAAGGCCAAGCCCAAAACTACGGCTACTCCAACGAAGACGTAGCTCAAGCCCAAGCAGCCGCCCAAGCCGCCGCCCTCGCCTTCCAGAAGATCTCCCAAGCCTCCCACACCAAGCACCAATCCGACGCCCTCGAGCAAATCCGCATCGCCGAGGAGAACTTTCGCCAACAGTCAGCCCTCGAGAAAATCAAGGAAGGCGAGCAAGTAAGTGAAGCCGGCAAAGTCCACATCGAAGAGCAGTACCAACCCAAGGACCCCGAAGCCGCCTATCGCGCCCAAATCAAGGCCCAAGCCACCGCCGAGGCCGCAGCCGCCCGTCGCGCCCAAGAAGCCGCCGAATTCAAAGCCCACGCCGACGCCATTCTCAACCTCCAGGCCCAACAGCAGCAGCACGTCAAGGCCCAAGAGCAGGCCCACCAGAACGCCCTCAACTTCGAGCGCAACCAAATTCACGCCCAGGAGCAGGCCCAGGCCCTCGCCAACGCCCAAGCCCTAGCCCTCTACAAAGCCCACCAGGCCCAACGCGCCAAAGCCAATACCGAAGTCCAAGCCGTCGCTCGCGCCCAAGCCAACGCCCGAAAAGCCGACCCCGACCACGTTCCCGCCGTACAGTACCTTCTCCCCAATCCCGAAACACTCCCCCAACCAAACACCTTCTACGATCAAAATCAAAAATACCAAGCCTCTGGCTCATCCTACGTACCACGATCAGCCCCCAAACCACCACCACCACAAGAAATCAATCCCGAATCCCCAGACTCCCAACCGATCATCAATCAACCTCGTCAGGCCCACAAACACAAAATTCCCGCTCAATCCTACGTCTCACAATCCGGCCTCCTCAAGAAAGCCCCCGTCAAATCCCTCACCATCGAAGAAATCATCGACACCACCCAAAGTCGAACACCCCAATTCGTTCGCATTCCCAGTTCAAAAATCCAAACCCTCACCCAACAGGACTTGGCCACACTGATCAACGCCGGCTACACTGTGACTCCAGTTCCGGAAACAACGAAACCCACCCGACGACCATACGCTGTCGAGAGCACGTCCGCTGGCTATTATCTCAAGAAACAACGAAATCAACCGGTACAACGACCCGAGTACATTGCTTTCGAGGAGGTTATCACACGACCAAGGCCAATTAGGAAAAATCGTCCAATATTGAGACAAGAGGAGAATGTTAGCGAGGCTAGTGAAAAAGTTACATTCTTAGTGCCTGTTGAACCTGTCTATGGTACCAGGCAAGTATCTCAATCTGCGCAAAATTAGGGAAAAGATTTTTTTTTTTTTGTAATCATCCTATGGCGTCATATGTAAAAATGGTAATAAACAATTATTGTTAAATTACGATTTTATATTTGTGGAGAGAAAATTCAGTCACTCATGTGTACTTTAGTCACTATTATATTGAATATACTGTTGATAATTTTTTAATATATCATTTAAATAATATGTATATTTTTTTTAATAATTCAATTGTTACTGTGTATATTCCAATGTCCAATCTTTCTTTAAATTTCTTTCTTTGAATTTTTAAGTTACAAATAACTGATTTAGAGGAAATTAAAAAGTCTACAACATTTTGCCAAATGTTGGATAAAGAAAATGCCAATATTGCCCAGCAATATTAAGGGCAAATTTTTCCCCATGGAAATCTTGCTAGGCAATATTACTTTTTGTGCTATTTTTTTCTATACTCATTATAATATATTAATCAGTTAAAAATTACTGACTTAGAAGGTTAAACTAAATCGATGATTCATATTTCAAGTTTTGTTGTTTATTTCAAAAATACTGATTGCCAGTAAATATAACTGACTGTCAGTAAAAAATACTCATTATCAATCAAAATAACTGATTTTCAATATATATATAACTAATTGTCGGTAAATATAACTGACTGTCAGTAAAAAAAATCGGATTATTAATCAAAATAACTGATTTTCGGTAAATATAACTAATTGGCAGTAAAAAATGCTGATTATTAGTTAAAATAACTGATTTTGGTAAATATAACTGATTGCCAATAAATATAACTGACAGCCAGTAAAAATACAGTTTAAGAACAAATATAACAGATTGTGTGAAAAAATACTTGTCATCAGAAAAAAACTAATTGCTAGAAAAAAATATTGTTATATCAATATCAATAACAAATTGTCAGTAAAAGATACTTATCATTAGCAAAACAAACTAATTGCCAGAAGAAAATATTTATTATCTGTAAAAAGAATTGATTATCAGAAAACAAACTTATTTTCTGTAAAAAACACTGATTATATGACTCAATGTAACCGCTTGGCAGTAAGAAATACTTATTATCAGTCAAAAATACTGATTATCAGTAACAATACCGTTTGTCAGAAAAAAACTAATTATGAGTAACAATACCGATTGTCATTTAAAATACTGATTATTAGTAAAAATATTTATTATCAGTAAAAAAACACATTGCCAGTGAAAATACCGATTATCAGTGAAAATAACGATTATCAGTAAAAATACGGATTATCAGTGAAATACTGATTATCAGTGAAATACTGATTATAAGAAAAAATAATAAATAAATTACTGATTATCAGTAAAAAATTGATTAGACGTAAAAATCTCATATTTTCGAAAAAAATACTGATTATCAGTTAATATAACAGATTGTGAATAAAAATACTGAATATCATTGAAATTTACTTATTTTCCAGTGAGATATATCGAATAAATTTTCATTAACATTTTTTGTTAATAAGATTTTATTCTTTTTTAAAAAAATTTTAAATTAAAATTCAGTTATTTTTAATTAGACATAATTAGTCATTTTTAACTGACAATATGTGATTTTTTTGTTTAATAACAATGGATTATATTTTGTCACTTATTAATTAATAATTTCTTAACTATAGTAGTCAATGGATAATTAATTAATAATTAATTGAGGGGCTGGATGCTATAACGTGTTATGGGCCATTTACTTAACATGGCGCATAACACATTATAGGATCTAGCCCCTCAATTAATTAATCAATAATTTTTAAATTAAATTTAATTAATAGAAATTTTATTAATCATTTATTTTTTATTAACAATCAATTATTTTACACTGATTGAGACTAAAAAATTAGCTTAGTAAAAAAATTGTTAATTAACTGTATATCTTTTTTTCATCTTAATTAGTTATTTTTTGCTTATTCCAGAAAAATATAAAACCGCATATGTAGAAAATTTTAATTATAATTAATTTTACTCTACTGATTCTAGAAATAAACAGCAAAGAAATTTACTGGTAATGAATGTTTTGATATTGATACTAGAAACAAAAAGCCAGGAAAAATTTTACTTATAATCAGTTATTTTTTTCAAGTTATTGAAATAAGCGCGAGAATAACAAAAGTTTGTGTTGGCTTAAAAATCTCTGATTGAACAAATTATTTTATTGACTCAATCAATTTTCTTGATTGTATCTACTAAAAATAATTTGCTAATAATTAGCTACTATATATATATATATATATATATATATATATATGTGTAGGGTTAGTTGGGGTAAATCGGAACAGTAGTTGTTTTAGATAAATAAAAATTTTTTTAAATAAATACGGCCTTAAACCTTGTACCTTAGATCACTCCTAACAGGTTCTAAGTATTTTCCCATTTTCAGTTTGTCAATTAGCAGCAGTATATACAAAAATATTTCCTATTGCATAAAAAATTGAAAATCAAAGAAGACACCCTTTTACTTTTTTGATTCGCATTTGAAAAAAATAAGCTAAAAATTCATATAAAAATTTATAATTATTTCTTATTAATACTAGAACAAAAGACAACTTTGATTTTTTCATTTTGAAAATTTTTCTTAAAAATAAGAGACTGTTTCTATTTACCCCTTAAAACTGGAAATTCGGGGTAAATCGGAACAGCAGAAATTTTAATAATATTTCTGATAATATAAATGAAAAAATTATTTTTATCAAACTACAACACTATTTTCAGCATTATAAAAATGCATTAAAATAGTATTCATGTATAATCGCATCGGTACATAGTATTTAACAAGTACAGAATTGTACATAATTGTATAATGTGTTAGAATTTTTGGTATGGAATATTTTTAAACTTATATAATGCATTATTGTTTCTTATTTTGAATTATTTTATGACTAACACCATATTTTTTCTAATTCTTTATATCTTTTAACATTTGCAGACTTGAAATTGATTTTTTCTTAAATTTCGTAAGAAATAATCAACTGTTTGGATATTAACCCATAAATTTTAGCAAAGTTGAAAAATTTAGGGGTAAATAGAAACAGTTGATTATTACGATTCAATGATAACCATATTTTTTACTACTCCATACAATTGTTCCACGGAAGTGAAATAACAACTCAAAATACAAAAAAACCTAAAGTATTCCGATTTAAAAGAAAAAACTTATGTTTTTGGTGAAACATAGCAAATCTGTTCCGATTTACCCCAACTGACCCT